>JAIUZE010000984.1:0-20839 GCA_022085475.1 Heliosperma pusillum | reverse complement strand
TAAAACAGTTGGTCTCTCTTGTGACGGTCAAAAGCTTGTGAGGGACTAAATGTAACCATTTTATGATAAAAAGTAATCATCCATAAAATGTTATCAGTCATATAGTGGTTACATTTTCCATAAAAATGGTCACATTTGTTCCGTCACAAGCTTGTGACGAAAAGTGACCGTCACAAATGAGAATTTGTGAAATTAAAATGTTCTCATCCAACTATGTTCTGAGTAGTGGTGGATGTAAGGGAGAGCTAACAAGGGCACTTTCTATTAAGCCTATCACTAAAGTCAGCTTGACCCTACTAATATTTCCTAGCACTCATAACTTTAAATCCTAAATTTTCTACTAGTTAAAGTGTATTATGTATGTGTGTAAACTGTTAGATTCAAGACAAATGAAATAAATAAATGAGACAAAGCCATGAGTATTAGTAATCAAGAGCTGTTAGTTGGCCGCATAACCTAATAGAACCGAAAAAAGCATTGCGGAAACGTGTGCCCCTAGAATTCACTAAAGTGTTAACGTTCCAATTTTCAATTCACTAACTTGCAATCCCATGAACCCAAAAATCTATATAAACTTCGACCAAATAAATCTTCATCTAACATTAGCCAAATAACAGAATATGTCGACAACTCTACAAGTTCCTTCGTAATCACGACCAGTTCAAGCAAAGAACATGCTTATCAGTTCCTTGTTTAAATCTTGTGTTGGGTTCAACACCATCAAACACTCGTCATTACTAGAAAAATACTCCGTAATAGTGAATCTATCTAAGTTTGGGAATTAATTGATGAATTTAAATTTCAAATTATAAGCTGATAGTGTCAAATTATGTATGAGTCTTTAATTAGTTTTATTTAGCTTAATAAAGTTGTTGATTTCCGGTTTTTAGTACAATTATTGTACTAATTGTCGGTTTAATCATTTGGTTGTGATGTAAAATAAATCACACTATTTTACTTTTTCAGAGATAATGTTGCAGCGGAAATAAAACAAGATAAAAAGATATGGATTAGTTGTGAAATCTCGCAAGATAAACAACTAAAACTTGAACTAGACAAGTAATCTCGCAAGACAACTCGAATAACTCGGATATGACGTGGTCAAACTCTCCTCCCTCGCAAGGAACTCAAATTTGCCACGAATAATACTCAACCTCGCAAGGAAGAATATGGATTAATTCACCCTCGCAAGAACGAACTAACAAACTTAAAGCTCGCAAGCAATAAGAATAAACAAGAAACTCTTGTATTAAACTCTCAAATTGTGTATCTACTACAATGCATAAGACTCCTTATTTATACTACTACTAATTACCATAAACTAACTAGCTAGTAATTAGGAAACAATGTGAACACTACCTTATTTCAGATTAGGAAATAAGATCACCACAATACTTTATTCAAATTAGGAAAATAAGATAATCATATCACTTATTACGTAAAACTAATTAAACTAGGATATGACTTCTTTTGGAAAGAAGCCTTGACGTCTCTTCCTTGGGCATCAAGTAATTGCATAACAATGCTGGAGCGGATTAAACAGTCCTAGAGAGTGTTTAATTACGACTCTGGCTGATTTCTTCAATATCTCATTATTTCCAAATGCTCCCGCATCAGGTTGTAACTTTGATAACTTAGGCTCGTTTTGATGAATGTTCGGATATCATTTTTGTAATCCAAGATGTTTGATTCTTTGTACTTGGGGTTTGGTAAAATGTGATTTTGTTAGCACTACTTGGTTGATGATGCCAAGTTTAATTTCTTTTTAATAGTTTGCTTCTTAGTTATGTTTGATAGCTATTGATGCTCTCAAGACCTTTTTGAGATGATTCAAGGTTGATCAAGATGAAGAAACATTAGCCCTAGTCAAATGTTCTAAATGAGGTAATAAAACATTCTTAGCCTTCTTGTCACACATACTGCAAAACGTCGTATCACAGTGCTAGCCACTATGACACTATGGTTTCTGATACGATCAACGAGAAACTTTCTAACTATAAACAAATAATTGACTCAAGATAAAGTCTAAATAGGAATAGGCTCAACAGGAATGGATACTAAGGAAAATCAGTAATCACATAAAGTTGGCCTCAAATTCCGCCCTGCTCAGCACAAAAATACGACCTTTAAGTCGAGAAGCAGATCTAGTCTTCGCGGTGGCAGCCGCATCTGCCTTTGTCTTTGACACTTCATCAGCTTCTTGGGGCACTGGTAAGACTTGTGACCTTTCTCCTCGAACTACTAGCACACGAAAGAAGTCCCTTCATAGTCCTTTCCAGGATGTAAAGGTTTGCGGTAGACATAAAAGTAAGCTTTATTTGCTCCATCATCTGTCTTCCTATCGGAACAAGAAGCATAATAAGGTTTCTTATACCAGTACCTGAAAAACAAAAGTATATACAGATAACGTGAATTTTAACGAAACAAAGGATAAAGATGAGGTGAAGGATTACGCAAACCTCCATGATAGAGCTTCTTTGTTGGAGCAAAAGAAACGATAACGAGTAATATGGCCTCTTGTAAGAAGTGGTGGGGTATGCAGACTCTTCCTGAACGCGCTCTAAGGATTTCTCGGCCCATAGAGCAGCATTGTAGACCTTCTCCATCGTATCAGCATCACGAGGAACAAGTGAGCAGTCTTGGCTCCCAGCTTGTTTTGAAGGAAGTACACCTTGTGAGCCTTACGCCCTTGAGATATCTAACTTTTCGATCATGTAATAGAAACTTCACGAAGCCTGATAAGGGTAAAGTCGCATTCCCTAAATCAAAATAAACCTAACTCAGTACTAACTAATAGTCAGCGGTAAGTAAGGTATCAAATCCACAAGGAGGCGGTAGTAATCTATTTGCTTATAACTAAGTTCGTCTTAAGGTAACAATTTCTTGAAGGTTTGATTTTGGTTTGATTAACAACTATAACTAATTAATTGCAATAACGTAAAAGACGAATTCAATAAGATTAAAGGTCTAGGTTCTCAGGTTCACTAGATACGTTATACGGGGATATAATATAATCAATAAAAAGGTTAATTAAGTTGTTTAAGGTTACAAGATCAGTCGATTCAATTATGCCCTTTAGCTCTAGATTTAACATGTGATTGCTATCATTAAACTAGTCTATCCAATTGTCGCTGCCTATCTTAGTCTTAACCCGGCCGGTGATAATCCTAATTCACAAGAATAATTAATTAACTCTGACCAGTAAATCAATTAACTAGAAGTAAGGCAACAATTGAACAACTTATGCAATTTAACAATCAATTCATAAATCAATCCCTTTTTAACAACCTAGATCCCCTTCAACCCTAGATTAAAGAATTATCTACTCATAATAACTAAACTAACAACGATAATATAATTAAAGGCAAACATAATTAATAACATAAAGGAGATGAATAATAAAGCAATTAACAAACACAAACTTGAACTAATAATAACAAGAGTAGAAGAATTACAAAATATTGAATTTGAAGGATTGATGAACTAAAGAATAAACTTGTAGATCTGAAATAATATGAGTAGCACAACTAATTCTAAGAGTTTTTCAGAGTTCTAAAGTAATAAAAAGCATAAGAAACAATAAGGGACGCGTTTTCTATTTATATTAAACAATAAACCGACTTAAAGAAAGTTTAGGAAAACTCTTCGTCTTACAAACACTAGATCGAGTATTGGTGCACTCGATCGAGTGTCCGCGGTACTTCTCAGCTTTGCGCACTAACTTTCAAACGGCTGTCATTTCTTCGTTATTTCTTTGACATTACTTCTTATTTCATTCTTGGTCTCCATGTCAAGCATAAATTCTCCAACTGTCGAGTCCACTTCACTTTGCAACGGATCCAATGCATCTGAATCACACCAAATCTACATAATAGCACATAAAAGCGGGAGTATCGACATTCTAACATATAACGACATCTAATCATATAAATAAAGCACAAAACCGTAACAAAACTGACTAAGGAGAGGTATAAACATGTATATAATTATGACTCATCAAAGCCTACTCCAACAGCCTCACAAACCATTCCATCACCCATAGTAACAGTGCTTCTATGATGACTATATGTCAGAAACATTCTCCGGTTTAGAACAAATGCATGTGAGATGTGCATTCACGCACTATCAAGAACCCACCTATCACCTAGATGTTTTTTTTCTTGGACCACCAAGGCTAAATCATCCTCAAAGACGTAATAACTTTTTGATTGCCGTGTTGCTGCATAAGAAGCAAAAGTTTTCTTCTTTTAACTAGGACATTCTTAACTTTCAATGACCCTTTTCTCCACAATTATGGTAATAATCACTAGAACTTGGTCCCTTTGACTTAGAATTATAAGACTTCTTCTTATTCATTCCAGTCTGATTTCTTTCCCTTTCACCTTTAATTAACTGATGATCGGTTTGTCGTCAAAACAAGCATCAAAAATAACCCAATAAAAGTAGTATAAAGGGGTCGAAATCCACGAGGATGGGGGAGGTCAACTACTAGTTCGATTGAATCCTATTCTAGCCTAAAATAAGACGGATTGGAAAGTTAACTAAAAACTAGGAAAAACAAACAATCGCTAAGAGATAAAGATGAAAACAATTAGGGGAAAGACTAGGGTAAAGGGTTCACCTTAGGGGGATTTAATGGGTTAGTCGAGTAACTAGCGAGAGGGGTAAATAATTCGAGTAAAATCGGCTGCTAATGTCTCAACAATCGATAATCATCAACAAAGCTATCGCATTTGTCTCAAATCACCCATATAGACACTTAGTCTAATCGTCTCTAACACCGTCGCTTAAAAGAGAAGATCAAACCATGCTTGATAAAATGGTGACTTTCGTTCACACATTTCATCAAACACTTGGTGTCCATATGGGCAATTCCCAAATCATTTACCACAAACTTGCTAATTAACCAACCTAATACCCCACATGATCCACCCTTAGGCTCCCCTAAACCCTAGAGGATAATCTACTCACACATGGCAAAGGAAATCAAAACACTAAAGGGAAGGGGGAGTTCAATCAACATCATGCTATGAGAAGAATAAAGATAATAATCAAAAGATGAACTATAAACTAGAAATGGAAATTAATTGCATAAACAATAAAAAAAAGGTGAGAAATTTAATACCAAACAAAACTTATATTGATGAATATGGGGGAATGTCTTCACCCAAGTCTTCAATACAAACCCAAGAAATGAAAATGAAATACTAGAATCAACCACTTGAAATGAGAAACTAAACTAGATTAGGGAAATATTAGGAGAGTAATTAGGGATTAATTTGGGTTACAAATTTCTAGGGTTTCGTGCTAAAAGGAATGTTAAAAACTAAAAAAAACTGCTTACAAAATAATAAGGGGGGGTATATATAGGTCTCTCGAAATTAAGGAAGAAATTAGAAGAAAAGGCGATTTTTTCAGTCTTGTGTTCCCGGCCGGTCGACCGGCCGCCGGGCCTCTGACCGGCCTGGGACACAACAGTGTCTTCAGAAACTCGCCTTCAAAAATGCTTCAAAAATCTTCTAAGTATGGGAAATAGTGGTCTGGGCCGGTCTACCGGCCGCCGGTCCCCCACCGGCCTGGAGCACCAAATCACTCTCACATGCATTCTGATGTAGGTGTGGGCCGGGTAGTCGACCGGCCGCCGGTAGGCCGGCCGGCGCTACCTGGGCTCTTTTCTTCACTTTTCCACCTCTTTCATTAGTGGAGTGGTGGTCTGGGCCGGTCGACCGGCCGCCGGTCTGGGGACCGGCCTGGGCCACCTGATGAAATATTTCTTCATTTTTCAACTATCTTCGAATCCCGACTCATGCAATGTCTTTATGCACCGATTTCCTCATTTCCGCCTTAATTCCTGCAAATTGAGATCAATATTCATAGCGCGGGAAATCGGGAAATAAAATGCAATTAAAGACACGCAAATCCGTGTAAACGGACCAAAATGGGGACGAAAATGAGGTAAAAATGTGACTAAATGAATGCTTATCAAAATTCCCCACACTTAAGACTTACTCGTCCCCGAGTAAGTAAACAAAATTCGAGACCCATAAGTACCCTTATTCAATACTACTCTAATATTAAGGCTACAACCTAAACTATTAATAATATCCGACGGTAGGCAATTAACGGGCCTCCTCCGTCCCTTCAACTCACAACGAGATACTCATGAGGTAGAGTACTTCTTTGCAAGGCAAGTAGGGGCTTGCTCAAAATCTCGACGCATCCAAATGAAAAACACGTAAGAACACGACAAAGATGCATCTAACAAAAGAAAAATCACATGCCTCATCCATGTGACGGAAATATCTAAAAGGAAAACCGTTTAAATAATGCACGATCCTTATAAGCCACTAATATCATAAAGCATGGAAAAATATTCGCCTCCTAGCGGTGCAATTCTAATGAAAATTTCGAACCCCGTCTACTATTTGCTTGGCCAAAAGCGATAAGATGGAAGATGGAAATGAAATCCTCGTGACGTTATTAAGCACAATAGCATATGGAATTCACGTTTCTCAAATAAATGAGACACAAGGGTCGTCCCGTCTCACTATGCAACTTCAAAGGTGAATGATTCAAGAAGGATAAAAGGAAATTGAGATTTGAGTCTTATTGCTTGGAAAATTTTTCATTTCACACTTTGCTTTCTTTTTCTTTTTCTTTCTTTTTGATTTGCATTTTGGTTTGCAATTTTTGGCATGAAAGCACACGGTTTCCGTCAAGGACATGCGGTCGGAACCAACAATAGGGGTATCCCCACCGTAGTGGCATCGAAAGGGGGCCTAGATATGGGCCCACTAGAATCCCTAGAAGTTCCGTTTTGCATTTCCTCGACGAAAACAAGAAAAGACGATAATTGACTCAATATTTTCAGCTTGTTTGATTTGTTTCCTTTTTTGATCAAAAGTGGAAGAACAATGAATCATTGTTGGTTGCATAGCAAGAACGGTCACCTAAGAATTCTTTCTACCATCGGAATAATCACATCAAACGAGGGTGTCGAGGTGGAATAAGCGCAAACTCGTGGCTCGGCATTAGTAGACGGGTTAAAACTCACTAGAAATGCACAACCCAGGGCGTCTAAAATTCCACGATTAAGATGAACACTTTATGAATAAAAAAGTAGCAAAAATGGACTATGCACATTCAACAAGTTTTCCAAAAAGACAATTAATAAAACATTTTTTCTAAATGCAACTATATGCCATGATGCAATCTAGCATATATACAACTTAAATGCACATGCTCTAACCGACTATATGACACATAAGCTAATGCTATCTCCTAACAGCACACAAGTGGCACACACGCCAATCAACAAAATTCACACCATCGTCATCAACACATCCCGTCCTCAAGTAAGAAGGAAAGGAGATAAGGGAGAAGAGAAATAGGAAAGATCTCACCAAAGCGTCTTCATTTTCCCTTTTTCGTGCCTCATATGATGTGGGGCGCACCTATGGATGGAGATAAAAAGAAACACACGGCAATATATACAAAATAAACTATATACAAACTAATCTAAACATATATTTTTTTGGAAAATTTTCAAATTTTTCGATTTTTAGGCATTTTTCAACTTTTTTCAAAAATCAACGATATATACAAAAGAAATAAAATCCTCCCCACACTTAAGTCTTACTCGTCCCCGAGTAAGTGACTCAAATATGGAAGGAGAGAAAAAAAGAAAAGGAAAAACAAAACAATCTTTTTGGGTTTTTCAATTTATGGGAATTCCCTCCCCACACTTGGTATTTACATGGTGTGAGGGGTGAATTCAAAACAAATAACATGTTTTTGGGTTTTTTAAATGTTTTGAAAAATAAAAACTTGTTTTTGGGGTTTTTTAAATGTTTTGAAAAATAAAAACTTGTTTTTGGGGTTTTTGATTTTTGAAGAGAAATCACAATATGAACAATATATACAAGAGGGTTAGCTCTAAGTAAATGCATGGACGAAATAAAAATCCTAAAACTAAATGCAAAATGATATAATACAATGTCATGATCTAAGTAAATGCAAACTACACTATATGGATGCAAGGCTAACATGTGACGATATGTTACAAAATTAAATTCTAATGCAAGCCTAAATGGATGCAACTAAATGGATGACTAAGCTAAAATATAATACAACTATCTAAATGCATGCGAAAATATAAATATGATGAAGATTTGGATTATAAGGGATCATACTCATGGGTTTCCGGCCTCAAGAGTATCCAGTGAAATCAGAGGATGTAGTATCAAATTGGCCATGACTGGCCTCAGCAAAAGACGCATCTACATCCTGGGCTCCCGAACCAGAGCCGCCACCCTCCACAATCTCGAACCGTGGACCCATCCTGTCAAACCACTCGGCATTCTGAGCCGCAATCTCTGGGTCCACCTCCTCCTCATCAACTACCGGCTGAGTAAAACCCGGCGCAGAAGAATAATAGTCTGGCTGAACATTGAAATCACCAAACACCCTAGAACCCTGATCATACCCGCCCTCTGGCCACATGAAATAGGACGGATGTGGGCCAACTGGCTCCCTATACCCCTCCCTACACCAATTATCGTAAGAAGGGTATTGGCCAAGAGCCAAGTCATAGTACATCCTGTCCATCCGCTGCGACAAAAGAGCTCTATCCCGAGCTTCCTCCTCTCGCCACTTAGCTGCCGCCTCTCTCTCCCTAGCCGCTGCCTCTCTCTCCGTAGCTGCTGCCTCTCTCTCCGTAGCTGCTGCCTCGGAGGCTAAAGTCATGTCGGCCATGAACTGGATCAAGGAGGGATCCAAAGGTGGGTAACTGGTAGTGGTGGAAGTGGATGTGTCGGGTTGGGATGAATTGGGCCAAGGGCGCCACTGCTGCTGATGATAGAAGGGGCTCATATAAGGCAATGTGGTGGAAGTGGGGCCCCGCTCCTCTCTCCGATATGTAGTGACGGGGGCAGTAGGATCTCGCCTAAATGCGGTAACTGGAGCTAAAGGATCTTCCGGGGTTTCTTCAGGTGGTGGTGGAGGGTTCTCCTCCTCTAAGGGGAGAAGATAATGCGCGCTATCAGGACCCACTTTCATAGCCGCACTATTAGGGAGGGGAATAGAATTTACCCCTCGAATCCTCCAATAAGTCTTCCCGTCCTCAACTCTCTTTATTACCCACTCAAGCTTCTTAAAAACGTAGTCCTCCGTCAACAATGAGTATCCCCCTAAACACCTCAAATTACGCTCATCTAGAGCATCTCTACAAAGTACATGAGCAATCTTGGTAACAATCCCCCCTAAATGGATTCCGGTAGGGCTAAACGGGTCATTGGCAATTTTCTGGAAGTGGATAACGACATGATGACCGATGTTGATCCCAAATTTATGCGGCTGTTGGAACAAGTAAGCCGCCAAAATCGAAAGCTCATCGGCCCTAAAATTATGACACTCCTCTCTCCCAAACAACGTCCAACCCATAAACCTATGCCAAAACCTAATAGGGGCATTGTGGCAAGCATTTGCCGGTCTCTTAGTTCCCTTCTCAAACTCAAAACCCGATATAGCAGTCCACACATCATTCACATTAAAGCTTTCGGGGACCTTGTACGTCTTATGATATTTGACCCCTAAAACTTTACAAAACTTCTCAAGGGGAAGGTTAAAAGCAGTATTAAGTAGGCGAAAGGAAACAATTTTGACCATACCCGTATTTCTATCTTTCTCATGACTAAACGAACTCAAAAATTCCCAAGTGAGACGGGGGTAAGTACGGAAGTGCTGCCCGTATAGTTCCCCCATACCCAAACCCTTGAAAAGTTCAAGAGTGACCGTATCAAGGCCAAGGTTCCGCATAGTATTCCGGCAAATAAAACGGGAGTGGGGAAGAGGTCTACGCTTTAAACATTGAAATTTACCTCTTGCTATTTCACTTACGAAGACGATATCCGGAAAATCGTTATCCGGACCCATTCCCGCCGTCACCTGCTGAAGCCTAGCCTCCAACTCGGCCTCAAGTTGAGCTCTTGTCCTTTTCCTTGGTGGTTGTTGAGCCATGTTGATTTTCGGAATATTCAATTGAAAGAGGGAAAAATTGGGTTTTTGAGGTTTTGGGATGATTTTAGGTGAAGTAGTGGGTTAATTTGTGGGTTGGATGTTGGAGTTGGTGAATTTTGTGGTGATTTGTGTGAGTGTTTGTGGGTTTTGTGGAGATTTTATGTGGGTTTGAAGGAAGAAAGAAGGAAGAAGGAAAGTTGAATGAAGAAGAATGAAAGAAAAAGGGGCTCACGAGTTGTTTATGGCTCTCGGGTGAGTTCTGGGCCGGTCCAGACACCGGCCGCCGGTCGACCGGCCTGGACCCCAAGTCAAAATTTTGATTTTTTTGGATTTTTGGGTTTTTGCGTTATCAGGTAGTCTAGGCCGGTCAGACCCCGGCTGCCGGTCGACCGGCCTAGAACGCAGCTCAAAAATTTCAACTTTCAAAAACTCAGCAATAGTGTGCTCTGGGCCGGTGACAGACCGGCCGCCGGTCGACCGGCACAGAACACAGCTCAAAAATTTCCAAAAAATCAGCCTCTATGATAATGTGCTCCAGGCCGGTTGGCACCCCGGCTGCCGGTCGACCGGCCTGGAACACCTGCACATCAATTTTCAAACTTCAAAATCACCTTCTGGAGTGCTCTGGGCCGGTCGGCACCCCGGCTGCCGGTCGACCGGCCTGGAGCACGTCTTCAAATCTTCACCTCGTCTTCAAAAGTCACAACAAATCCCCTAAGAAACCCAAGTCACCAACAATAATCACCCAACCAACATAATCCCAATGATACGGTTTCAAACCAAACCCGACTACAAGTGTTTCAAACTTTCCTAAAACTTCTTCCTAAAGACGAAAAACCGAGTACACAAATCCAAATCTTCACAACTATTCCTAATATGCATGCTATATACAAAAAAATGGTGGTTGTTGAGGGACTCCACCAAACCTATCAAATCTCAAGAGTTTACAAACAAGACTCCTCCTCGGGAAGTGGATCCCCAAGGAAGAGTACTTCCACCGTTCCCTTTTCATCTCCATCGAAATATCTTTTCACTCGATGCCCATTGACCTTGAAATTACCACCTTCCTCGCTCCAAAGTTCAAAAGCTCCATGTGGTGAAATGTCAATAACTTTGAAAGGACCCGACCATCTAGAGCGTAGCTTTCCCGGAAACAACTTGACTCTAGAATTATAGAGTAAGACTTGGTCACCCACTTTCACATTTTTATCAACCAATTTGGCATCATGCCATTTCTTCGTTTGCTCCTTGTAGATCTTTGAGCTCTCGTAGGCATCAAGTCTTAGCTCTTCAAGTTCATTCATTTGGAGAAATCGTAGCTCTCCGGCCATATCAATATCAAAGTTCATCTCCTTTAAGGCCCACCATGCCTTGTGCTCCAACTCGATTGGCAAGTGACAAGCTTTTCCATAAACAAGCTTGTAAGGAGTTGTGCCGAGTGGAGTTTTGAAAGCGGTGCGAAGGGCCCATAGAACATCCGGAAGCTTTTGAGACCAATCCTTCCTACCTTTGCTTGTAGTCTTCTCCAAGATAGCTTTTATTTGACGGTTTGAGACCTCTACTTGCCCACTAGTTTGAGGGTGGTAGGCAAGAGCGGTCTTATGAGTGACACCATGGGAAGAAAGTAAGAACTTGAAAGTGCTCTTCCTAAAGTGCGAACCCCCCGTCGCTAATCACCACCCTTGGGGTCCCAAATCTCGGAAATATAGTGTTCTTGAAGAGCTTGATAACAACCTTAGCATCATTTGTTGGGGTGGCAACGGCTTCAATCCACTTGGACACATAGTCCACCGCTACCAAAATGTACTCATTCCCACAAGAGTTGGGGAAATGGTCCCATGAAATCAACTCCCCAACAATCAAAAAGCTCAATCTCAAGAATGTTTTGAAGGGGCATCTCATTCCTTTGACTAATATTCCCCGTTCTTTGGCACCGATCACAAGATTTGACAAAGTAGTGGATATCCTTGAACATAGATGGCCAATAGAAACCACCTTGTAACACCTTTGCAATGGTGCGAGATGTACCAAGGTGGCCCCCATAGGCCGAGTTGTGAATTCTATCAACAATCTCCATACCTTCTTCTCTAGGAACACATCTTCGAAACATGCCATCACCACACTTGCGAAAAAGATGTGGGTCATTCCAAAAATAGCGTTTTGAGTCATGCTTCAACTTCCTCCTAGCTCTAGCATCCAACTCTTCCGGAATAAACCCACTCACAATCAAATTTGCCAAGTCCGCAAACCATGGTGATTTACCACCTATCATCATCAAACTATCTTCTCTCAACCACTCATTGATCGGGCCACTCTCATCCTTCAACCCATGATCTTCGGTAGTCAATCTAGATAGGTGGTCGGCAACAACATTCTCCGACCCCGCCTTGTCTTTAATTTCCAAGTCAAACTCTTGAAGTAAAAGAACCCACCTCAAGAGCCTTGGCTTTGCATCCTTTTTCACTAACAATTGCCTCAAAGCGGAGTGATCCGAGTATACCACAACCTTAGCACCAACAAAGTATTGCCGGAACTTTTCCACGGCATGAACAATAGCTAGCATCTCCTTTTCCGTCGTAGAGTAGTTGACTTGGGCTTGATCAAGAGTTTTGCTTGTGTAGTAGATTACATGATGCTTCTTGTCCACAACTTGGCCAAGCACCGCCCCGACCGCATAATCGGAGGCGTCGCACATAACTTCGAAGGGAAGGCTCCAATCCGGTGATCGGATTATGGGAGCCGTCACAAGAGCCTCCTTCAACCTACAAAAAGCACTCAAGCAAAATTCATCAAATACAAATGGTGTGTCTTTGAGAAGAAGAGAAGTTAAAGGCTTGGCTATTTTAGAAAAGTCTTTGATGAAACGTCGGTAAAAGCCCGCATGGCCTAGAAAGCTTCTCACTCCCTTCACATTTGTAGGGGGTGACAAGTTTTCTATTACCGAAACCTTAGCCATATCAACTTCTATGCCTCTCTTAGACACGATGTGACCAAGCACAACCCCCTCCTCCACCATAAAGTGGCACTTCTCCCAATTGAGGACAAGGTTGTGCTCCTCACATCTTTGCAAAACATGAGACAAATTCAAAGCCCAAGATCAAATGAGTCTCCATGGACACTAAAGTCGTCCATGAAGACCTCCATACTCTTCTCAAGAAAATCGGCAAAAATTGCCGTCATACATCTTTGGAAAGTCCCCGGAGCATTACAAAGCCCAAAGGGCATCCTCCTATAAGCATAAACTCCTATGGGACAAGTGAATGTGGTTTTCTCTTGGTCTTCCGGGTGTATGGGGATTTGGAAAAACCCGGAATAACCATCTAGAAATGAATAGTAAGAATGCCCCGCCAACCTTTCAAGCATTTGGTCAATAAAGGGGATGGGGTAGTGGTCTTTGAGGGTGGCGGCATTTAATTTGCGATAGTCAATGCACATCCGCCACCCGGTCACGGGTCTAGAAGCTAAGAGAGTCCCATCCTCTTGTTCCACCATAGTCACCCCTCCTTTCTTGGGCACTACATGGACGGGGCTCACCCAAGAACTATCGGTTATTTGGTAGATAATCCCGGCCTCTAACAACTTCATAACCTCACTTTTAACCACTTCCGCCATCTTAGGGTTCAACCTACGTAGCCCATCTACCTTAGGTTTGCTACCCTCCTCCAAGACAATTCTATGCATGCAAAGATTAGGACTCAACCCTTTGATATCATCAATGCTATATCCAAGTGAGCCCCTATGAGTTTTCAAAACTTTCAAAAGTTCAAGTTCTTGGCCTTCACTTAATTAGCATTAATGATAACGGGATAAGTCTCTCCCTCACCTAAAAAAGAGTACTTAAGTGAGGGAGGTAAGGGCTTAAGTTGTACCTTTGGAGGGAGAAGGCCCTCCACCTTCTTCATTAGTTCATCATCTACCTCGTGGTCATCTCCCATCTCCTCATCATGGAGTGCCACTTGTAGAGCTTCTTCTTCATGCTTCTCCTCTTCATGCACTTTCTCAACCACTTCCTCTATGACTTCTACCGAGCATGCCTTGTGAAACATTGGTCCCTTCACTAGATGTGGAAGATTAAATTCAAGGGTTTCGTTTCCCACCCTAAAGGTTAGCCGCCCGTCCCTCACATCAATGAGGACTCCTCCGGTAGCCAAAAAGGGCCTACCAAGGATGATGGGAGTGTGGCTATCCTCCGGGATATCTAGGACAACGAAATCCGTGGGGATCAAAAATTTGCCAACTTTAACGGGTACGTCCTCAAGCACACCCAAAGGTTGCTTAACGGACCTATCCGCTAGTTGTAGAGTCATAGAAGTGTGGGTTAAACTTTCAAGTCCAATTCTTTTAGCAATAGTTAAGGGAATGACACTTACACTTGCACCATTGTCACATAATGCCCTTGAAATCATGACTCCCCCCACAACACAAGGGATAGAGAAACTTCCGGGGTCCCCAAGTTTTTTTGGCATTTTGAAAGAGTTAGGATTAATGAGGAGAGCACTACACTCCGCCTCCATAATCATAACATCTTGGGTACCCAAAGTTCTCTTGTGAGTCAAGATGTCTTTTAGAAATTTTGAGTAAGTGGGCATGTTCAATATAACATCGGTGAAAGGTAAGGTCACTTCAAGTCCCTCAAGCATTTTTCTAAATTGGGTGAACTTGAAGTTTTCCTTAGTTTTCAAAGCTCTAGAGGGGTAGGGGATATCGGAAACAACAAGTGGAGTACTAAAAGATACCTTTGGAATGGGAGTTTTCTTGGTTACCTTAGCTCTTGCTATTGGTTGTACCTCTACTCCGTCATCATTGACATCCTTGTTCATCTCCTCTTCATAAGGCATAATTTCGACATACCCTTCTTCTCCCTCTTTGGGTTGATCATCTTCACCCTTGCCATCATCTTTTGACTCCAAGGTGGGAGTCAAAAAGGGCTCTTCAAGTTCTTCTCCTTCCTCAACATGCTCATCATTTGGAATCTCATCATTCATCATATCCATGTAGGGGTTATCAAGCACTAGTCCACTTCTTAAAGTCACCGCACATGCATGGTGGCTTGATGAAGCATCCTTGGAGCTTTTCCCTTGAGCAAGTAGACCTCCCGGAGGCCTTTGAGGATTGTTCAAAGCTTGAGAAGCTAACCTAGCTTCCAATTCTCTCACCTCCTTTTTGTGAGCATTAGTGACATTTTGCAAAGCCAAATTGTTTTGGATTTCCATGTTTTTGACTAATTGCAAAACTTCACTTATTGAAGGATCACTCTCTTGGTGGGGTTGATTTGTCAAAGGAAGGGCAAAAGCATAGTCATTCCGACTACTCGACCCTTGGTTGTTGTTTCTTTGATTGTTAAAATTCCCTTGTTGATTGTTGTTAAAATTCCCTTGTTGCCCCCTTGAACCTTGATTGTTGAAATTTGACCCTTGGTTGTTGTTGAAATTTGGCCCTTGGCCTTGAAAAGATTGATCGGGAACCCCTTGGCTTGCTTGATTGTTTTGATTGCCTTGGTAAAAATTACCTTGGCCTTGATTGTTGAAGTTTTGGTTCCCTTGATTTTGATTCCAATTTCCTTGACCTTTGATTCCAATTACCTTGGTTTTGGAAGTTACCTTGGTTATTGTAACCTTGATCATTGAATTGTTGATTTTGGAATTGGTTGGATCCTTGACCTTGTTGAGAGTTGTTGAATTGATTGTTATAGTTTCCTCTAGAAAATTGACCTCCTCCTCTAGGTTGGGAAAAACCCGGAGGGTTGGAAGGTTGAGTTTGTGTGTGTTGAGGGTTTAAGACATTTTGGCTTTTGTAACTCATGTTTGGGTGAAATTTTGAGCTTGGATGATAGAAATTTGAATTTGGGTTATAAGCTCCTTGATTTTGGAATTGAGGCCTTGAGGGCCGTGGGTTGTTGTTCATACCTTGGAAAGCATTCACATGTTGATAATCATTTGCACCTTCATTGTTATAAGAGACATTGTTCCCACAAACTTCAAAGGTGTGTCCATATCCATTGCAAATTTCACAAGTGGGGGTTTGATAAGCTTCCACCATGGGAGGTGCATAAGACCCACTAGCTTCATTCACATGATGACCTTGACTTTGATTTTGAGCTTTTTGAAGCTCGGCAAAACCCTTAGTGAAAGTTTGTGTGAGCAAATCAATCTTGGCATTGGTATCCGCATTTGAGAAGTTCTCACTTGGGTACTTAGAACTCCTTCTCAAGCTATTCCCTCTAGAACTAGTACCATAACTAGATTCCGACTCAACCATCTTCTTAATCAATGCCGCCCCTTGTTGGTCATTTAAATGATCAAAACTTCCCCCCGCGGAAGCATTCACCATGGCCTTGGTTTGAGGGAGGAGAGTTTGATAGAAGGTTTGGGTTACATACCAATCCGCAATTCCATGGTGAGGGCATCGGGCAAGTAAATCAATGAAGCGATCCCATGCTTCTCCCAAAGACTCTCCATCCTCTTGTTGGAAGGTGGTAATCTCGTTTCTTAGCATCGCCGTTTTGGAGGCGGGGTAGTACTTACTTAGAAACTCCTTAGCCAAACCATCCCAAGTGGTGAAAGTGTTTGGAGGATGGTTATTCAACCACCTCTCCGCCCGGTCCTTGAGGGAAAATGGAAACAACATGAGGCAAAGGGTTTCCTCGGGCACCCCATTCCTTTTCATGATTCCAACCCTACTTTTGAATTTTCTCAAGTGGGCATGAGCATCTTCATCCGGGAGGCCTCCAAAGCTATCCCGCTCAATAGAATTCATTTGAGACGGGTGAATCTCAAAATTATTAGGGGCCAAGACACCGAAATTGATTGGAGATTGGGTATCATCGTGGTTGGGACGGTTACGATCACGTAGAGTCGTCATTTGTGGTTGATTTTGTTGTTGAGGTATTGTAGGTGGTGAATTTGGTGGTGTATTTTGTTGTGTATTGTAGAAGGGGTTTTCAAATATGGGTTCAATGGTGTTGTTTTGTGGGAAATCGATTGTTGGAGTGGATGTAGAAGCAATTGAAGTATTGGCTTGTTGATGGCTAACTCTTCTTGAATTCCTAACCCGAGCAAGTGTATTGGCACGGAGAGTCCTAAACAACCTTTCGGGTTCCGGATGGCTCAAGAACAAACCTTCACCTCTAGGCATGCACTCAAAGCAACTCAAAAACAAGTTAGACTCCTAGTGTGTTTTTGGGCACACTAGGGAAAGACAATAATGCAAGGCACTCTACAAATAATCTAACAACTAAAAACCAACAAAAACAACAAGTAACTTGGCTAAATCTAAGACACAAAACAAACTACGAGTTTCCTTACGCCATCCCCGGCAACGGCGCCATTTGATGATCGGTTTGTCGTCAAAACAAGCATCAAAAATAACCCAATAAAAGTAGTATAAAGGGGTCGAAATCCACGAGGATGGGGGAGGTCAACTACTAGTTCGATTGAATCCTATTCTAGCCTAAAATAAGACGGATTGGAAAGTTAACTAAAAACTAGGAAAAACAAACAATCGCTAAGAGATAAAGATGAAAACAATTAGGGGAAAGACTAGGGTAAAGGGTTCACCTTAGGGGGATTTAATGGGTTAGTCGAGTAACTAGCGAGAGGGGTAAATAATTCGAGTAAAATCGGTTGCTAATGTCTCAACAATCGATAATCATCAACAAAGCTATCGCATTTGTCTCAAATCACCCATATAAACACTTAGTCTAATCGTCTCTACCACCGTCGCTTAAGAGAAGATCAAACCATGCTTGATAAAATGGTAACTTTCGTTCACACATTTCATCAAACACTTGGTGTTCATATGGGCAATACCCAAATCATTTACCACAAACTTGCTAATTAACCAACCTAATACCCCACATGATCCACCCTTAGGCTCCCCTAAACCCTAGAGGATAATCTACTCACACATGGTAAAGGAAATCAAAGCACTAAAGGGAAGGGGGAGTTCAATCAACATTATGCTATGAGAAGAATAAATATAACAATCAAAAGATTAACTATAAACTAGAGATGGAAATTAAATGCATAAACAATGAAAAAGATGAGAGATTTTATACCAAACAAAACTTATATTGATGAGTATGAGGGAATGTCTTCACCCAAGTCTTCAATACAAACTCCAAAAATGAAATGAAATACTAAAATCAACCACTTGAAATGAGAAACTAAACTAGATTAGGGAAATATTAGGAGAGTATTTAATGATTAATTTGGGTTACAAATTTCTAGGGTTTCGTGCTAAAAGGAATGTTAAAGACTACTAAAAAACTGCTTACAAAATAATAAGGGAGGGTATATATAGGTCTCTCGAAATTAAGGAAAAAATTAGAAGAAGGGGCGAATTTTTCAGTCTTGTGTTCCCGGCCGGTCGACCGGCCGCCGGGCCTCTGACCGGCCTGGGACACAACAGTGTCTTCAGAAACTCGCCTTCAAAATGCTTCAAAAATCTTCTAAGTATGGGAAATAGTGGTCTGGGCCGGTCGACCGGCCGCCGGTCCCCCACCGGCCTGGAGCACCAAATCACTCTCACATGCATTCTGATGTAGGTGTGGGCCGGGTAGTCGACCGGCCGCCGGTAGGCCGGCCGGCGCTACCTGGGCTCTTTTCTTCACTTTTCCACCTCTTTCATTAGTGGAGTGGTGGTCTGGGCCGGTCGACCGGCCGCCGGTCTGGGGACCGGCCTGGGCCACCTGATGAAACATTTCTTCATTTTTCAACTATCTTCGAATCCCGACTCATGCAATGTCTTTATGCACCGATTTCCTCATTTCCGCCTTAATTCCTGCAAATTGAGATCAATATTTATAGCGCGGGAAATCGGGAAATAAAATGCAATTAAAGACACGCAAATCCGTGTAAACGGACCAAAATGGGGACGAAAATGAGGTAAAAATGTGACTAAATGAATGCTTATCATTAACAACCAATCCTAAAACCTGATTATATATCTACCACAACATTAGTTGCCTTCTGCATAACTTTAGTGTACGTGAAATGACGACTTCACCTCTTCTAGGGTCAAAGTCTCCTTACCCACCACAAATAACTTTACAAAGTTATCATATGATGACGGTAAAGAAACCAACAAAATAAGAGCAACATCCTCATCCTTTATCTTAACATCTAAATTACGTAAATTTAGTAAATAAAGTTAAGCTTATCAAGATGTTCCCGAAGTGACATACCTTCTTGCATTCTAAGACCAAACACTCGTTGTTTTAATAACAATTTATTGGTGATTGCTTTAGTCATATAATGGTTCTCCAACTTTGTCCACAAGCTAGCTGCAGTTTACTCACTTACAACTTCTGTAATAACATATCTGCCAGACATAACAAAATCGTAGCATGTGTCGTTTCCTCCATTGTTACCAACTCGAGAACCTCAGTCTCCGTGATTGACGACTTAGCACCCGCCACCTCCCCTACCACAGTCTTTGTCACCTTCGTGGAGAAACGTGGCGTCAATGGTCTCCAGATACATTGCTGCTGAAGCAAAGTCGTCATCTTTATCAGCCATAGTCAGAATTTATTCCTTACCGTGAATCTGTCGATCTTTGTAACCATCTCCCCTGGATCAAAATTGCCTAGCTCAGATGCCAATTGTTGTGCCCGGAAGCGTGTTAAGACAATGCAAAAACAATAGTAAAATAAAGAACACAAGGATTTAAGTGGTTTATTATCAATACGATAGCTATGTTCATAGGGCAAGAAAAATATTTCATTGTACAAGGAGAGAATTACTAATTACAAAAAATGAGTCCCTCAAACTTACCTTTCTCTCTTATTTTAAAGACAAATATTATTGTCTTTATAGAATTATTTCACGAAAGAATAAAAAAGCTATTAAGATTGATATAAAGGACAAATAGAAAATCTACACTTTCTTAACCTTAGCTTCCTAAAACAAAACAAACCTTCATCTTTAATCAAACTCCCTCGTATCTTAATGCGATTCAAAGAGTCACATATCAAACAAACGTAAAGATAAAATGTCACAAAAATAAGAATGAAAACCCTGAAACAATGTTCCAAAATCAGCGAAACTTCATTTATTTTTGAAAGCATTAATGACTACAATAGCTTAAAATATCGTATTGTCATGACTCATGACTGAAGTAGTGATATGTTAGGAGTCTAGAGACACCAAAGTAATAACCTCAGTAAATTCAATACGCTTTCAATGTACTCGGATGTGGTAAGTAGGATTATTACTATTCATTATTCAATACAAACTGCCGTTGACAGAATGGTAGATAGTGGGCTAATAAAATACTAAAACTTATCGTGTTTGACGGATCAGTTGGTCTAATTAAAAACGATACATACCCGTCTTCAATGGAAATGGGTCAAATCCCCTCTTACAAGGAGACAAATGGGAGAACAATGGGTAACTAAATGGATCTCCACTTGCCCTTCCACTTGCCTCGTTGTGAGAGGGAATTCGAACGACCCGTCTTCATTAAAGTCATCTTCAATAAGAATTTGTGTTGACGGATATATAACTCGATCATACATAAAGTCATATATAATAATACTCCCGTCCTCCACACTCCACACAGAAACATGTATAACACGATTATACATAAATTATATTCATGACCCGCCTCATTGAGAAAATATTAAGGAAATGAGTACATTTTGAAGTTAATTACCCAAAATGGGTCCACGTAAGCTCAGTTTTTGCGATCCTACGGTCTGAATTAAAATCGCTTAGCGACGCATCGACTTGAGGTTAAGTCGCTGGGTACCTCAGCGACTTTAAAAACTTGTAATTATATAGAATAGTAAAAAAATGAGTTTGGATTAAAGTCGCTTAGTCGT
>JAIUZE010000983.1:0-26845 GCA_022085475.1 Heliosperma pusillum | reverse complement strand
CATGAGCTCGAAATATTGTTTTTTTTGGAGGTTGAAGATGTTAGTAGTTGTTGTTGTTGTTTTTTTTGGAGGTTGAAGATGTTAGTAGTAGTTGTTGTTGTTGTTGTTGTTGTTGTTGTTGTTGTTGTTGTTGTTGTTGTTGTTGTTGTTGTTGTTGTTGTTGTTGTTGTTGTTGTTGTTGTTGTTGTTGGAGGTTGGAGGTTGGAGTATGGATGTTGTTTGTTGTTGTTGTTGATGTTGTTGGAGGTTGGAGTATTAGTAGTTATTGCTGTTATTGTTGCTATTAGTAAACTTTTAGTTCTTGTTGTTATTGTTTTGAATATTTATTTAAGTCGATAATAATAATTATAAACGTGTATGTAGATTTGAAATGAAAAGAGTACAACGAGCGTGGATGTATGAAAGATTGGATTTTAATAAAAAATGAAGGCAGGAGTTTGTAATGGGCGTTAATGAATTCATTAATTATGTTAAGAAACAAGAAGATTACGGTAGATGTAAAGAAATTAGGTGCCCATGTGTAAAGTGTAGAAATAGAAAATTTTTAGCCGAACAAGAAGTACGAAAACACCTAGGGCTTTGAGGCTTTTGCGATGACTATTATGATTGGGTGTGCCATGGTGAGAATTTTCCCATTGAGGAGAGGTTTGACAATCCTTATAGGGATATGGTGGAGGATGCGTTGCGCGACAACATTAATCAAATTATAATGGAAAATGTTGACGCCGAAGTGGTTGATGAATCTCCAAATCCTAATGTACTAGCCTTTTTCAAAATGTTGGAACATGCTAATAAACCGGTGTATGAGGGGAGTCGTCTATCTTTGTTGCAGTCAGCTTCACGGTTGGTAACTTTGAAAAGTGAATACAATTTACCCCACAAATGTGTAGATGGTATCGCGTCATTTATAGGGGACATTATTCCTGAAAATCATGTTATGACGCGTAACTTCTATGAAACCAAAAATATTCTTAAAGCTCTTCAACTCCCTTATGAAAAGATAGATGCGTGTAAAATAGGATGTATGTTGTTTTGGGATGATGATAGTCTTCTCGATAAGTGTAGAAAATGTGGTAGAGATCGATATAAAAAACAAAAGAATGCAAATGGCAAAAGGGTTGGGATAAATATTTTGACTTATTTCCCAATAGGACCGCGTTTGCAACGACTTTATGCCACAAAAATAATTGCGGCAGAGATGCGGTGGCATCATGAAAATCCAGGTGTCAGCGGGATAATGTCTTATGCAAGTGACAACGAGGCTTGGAAACATTTTGATCGCATTCATCCTTCTTTTAAAAATGATAGGTAAACAACTTAAAAGATCCAGTTCTCATTGCCTTAGCACAAGGTCCTTCGAAAAGGGTGCGAATATGGAAACGTTATTTCATTAATGGATACAAATTTCGCACTTTCAAAGATGGGTTAGATTTGGAAAAATCTACGATTAATAATGGAGTATGTGTAAGTTCGACTGAGGGAGCTGACTACTATGGAACACTCAATGAAGTTGTTGAATTGTCGTACACAGGCAAAAAAACACATATAATGTTGATGCTCCTATTGTTGAATCTGCGTTTCAAGAAGATGTTATTAGTAGTGAGACACTACTATCAATAATTGAAATGCCAGATGATAACGAAATTATAGAAGAGGAGGAAGAAGAAACTCAAGTAGAGGACAATAATGAGGAGAAGGTAGAAGAGGAGGAGAAGGAGGATGAGCAGAAGCGGAAGGAAGACGGAGCAGAAGATAAAGAGGAAGATAAAGAGGAAGAAGAAGATTTTATAGACTCCCTTTTTAAATACAACATTTCCGAAAACCAATATTTAAGTAGTGATGATGAATAAGATTATTTCTAATTCTTATATTAGTTGAAATTACTTTTTCTAAATGTGTGGGCGTTTGTAAAACAATTTTATTTGAGCTGTTGACAGTTGTTTTTATTATTCATTAATACCAATATATAGTTTCTTGTCATTTAATTGTACATACATGTTTGTTAATTCATGACAACTTTGAATAGTTTAGTTTTTCTCTATATGGCGGGCGGAGGACGAAGAAGAGGTAGTTGTAGTAATGTAGGAAACAGAGCGCAAGAGGATGAGAATGAACAAGTGAATGACAGGAACGTGCCACCGACACAGGTGGATACTACTACTCGCAGAGTCCGCCTCGATCCGGATGAGGAAACAGGTGTATGGTAAGACTAGTTCACTTTACTTTAATTGTTTAATTATAATTATGATTATTCAAAAATCATAATATTTATATATAATGTATTTAACTATGATCATTAATTTCAGGTTCAGTGACGCAGATGTGGTTAAACTGATCTCGGAGACCATAATCTCCGGGTACAAGGAGCATGCGCCAAATTGGAAAGAGGCGTCAAATACTTTGCGGTCGTCTTGGTGGAACTGGTTTGAGGTATAATTATTTAAAATATTATAATTATATCTATTTTAATTTGTTTTTCTCAAATTATCTTTGTTATTGATTTTTTATTTTTTAATTTATTCACTTAATATTTTCCTAACTTTATGTTTTTAATCATGACAGCAAAGGGTTTCTTTCGATCCTCGCCATACAGATATGGTAAAGAAATCTTGGGAATACGCCATGAAGACCCGTTTACGTCATATGATCTACCGAGCCTCGCAGAAAGACGAGGAGCACAGGCCGAGTTGGATTCCTTTGGACTTGTTTAGAAAGCTTAAGAGTAGGCCTGTCGAAGATCCTGGTTTTATTGCGAGATCTCAATCAGGCGCGGCTAATCGTAGGTCGGGTTGTGAAGAGAAGGGAAAGACGTTGCCTACTCACATTATGGGTAGAAAAAATACCTTGAGAATCATGGACGAAATGGTAAATATAAATTTTCTTTCATTTTTTATTTATTTATCTAATTATATATATATATGTTATACTAACAAGTATTTAAATTGTAGGTCGATAAATCTTCAACTGGTATCCCAAATGCCGTGCAAGTCTTAGAGAAGACAAAGAAGCACCCGTTCCGTGGATGGTTATAAAAAAAACCAGCTCAACTCTATGTAAGTTATGCATTTTTTTGTTAAGTGATTTATGTTTAATTTGTCATTTATATATTTAATTACATTAACTACTTAATTTAAATGACAATTACTAATTCTGAACTTGTTTGTGATGTAGAATAAGATCATGTCAAAGAAGTCTCAGCTTCAAACTCAAGGAGTCGAAAACATTGACGATAATGAGATCTATTATGACGAGACTGGATTTGACGAGAAAGGAAGATGCTACGGATTGGGACTAGCGGCGAATTATTTGTTTGACCATCATAGGCACTCTGTTGCTACCTCAAACCCGACTCAGGGCAACCCAAGTTTGGCTACTAGCTGTCAAAGGAGAATGTTGCACTTAGACAAGAGCGCGACGAGCAGGCTCGAAGGATTGCAGCTATAGAAGAGTACTTGAGTCAGGTTGCAAGAAATTCTACTCAAAACTGCAGAACTGGAGGTCCTAACCAGGGTCGAGACGACTTTGATGATGATGGCGGCGATAATGCTAGGTCCAACCCATTCACCCCTTTCCCTCCTTTCCCTCCAATCACTCCACTGACTTGAGTGATTAGTTAATTATTTGGTACTTTGAACCTTTTATTTGTAAGACTTTAATTACTTTTATGATATAAAATCAAAACTTTGTTCGGTTTTGTGTTACATTAGTAACTTTGTTGGACGCGTAACTGCTGGAAAACTTCTGTAATTTGCAGGTTTTTTGTCGTTTTAACGCGTATAGAGGGGATGCAGGAAACAGCCTGGTGCTGGAAAATACAGGCCTTATTGCGACGGAAATACGTCGCAAAAATTGACTGACTTACAGCCAAGTCAAACATAAAGTCAACTTTTGCGACGAAATTTCCGTCGCAAAAATTGACTGACTTACAGCCAAGTCAAACATAAAGTCAACATTTGCGACGGAATTTCCGTCGCAACTGTTGACTTTATGTTTGACTTGGCTGTACAGGTGGCAGTCAAGTCAAACAATCAGTCAATCGTTGCGACGGACTTTCAGTCGCAAACATTGACTATCCGTCGCAAAATTGTGCGACGGATTAATCCGTCGCAATTACTACTGTTTGCGACGAAAATAAGCGACGGACACTATCCGTCGCAAATCAGTCTTTAGCGACGGAAATTGCCTATCTAGCGACTGAATAATCCGTCGCAACCCGTACTTTATTTTGTAGTGGTTTGGGTATATTTATTACTTGCTAAAACATAGGTCACGAGTTTATTTATGCACTTTTTGGCAATGGTTCAAACTCAATTTTCGAAACAGGTGAAAATGGTGCGGAGTGATAATGGCAATGAATTTAACCATATGGCCGAATATTTTGTGCAAAATGGTATACAATTTCAGACTTCTTGTGTCGGCACGCCTCAACAAAATGGGCGTGTTGAGCGCAAGCACCACCATATTCTTAATGTGGCTCGGGCATTACTTTTCCAAGGTCATCTGCCTAAGAAGTTTTGGGGTGAGTGCGTCCTTACTGCTGCTCATTTGATTAATCCCACACCTTCAAAAATTCTTAATCACAAAACTCCTTATGAAATCTTGTTTGGCACCCCACCATCCTATTCGAATTTGAGAGTTTTTGGGTGTCTCGGCTTTGCTCACAATCAAAAAACCGAGGGCGATAAATTTGAACCACGGAGTCGTAAGTGCATTTTCCTTGGTTACCCACACAATAAGAAAGGGTGGCGGATGTATGATATTGAGACCGAAAATATATTCATTTCGCGTGATGTTAATTTTTATGAGGATTCATTTCCGTATGCTAAGGCAGATGACATTGAGACCGCTACCTCTGATTTGAATAATGATATTTTAAGTGGGTTTCCCACCTATGATTCGGATCATGCGCCTGCTCCTGACCAGCCGACTGCTGTTGTATGAGCCTGAGACTTTTGCTCATACTTGGTTAAACTCAGCCTTAGCTAAGGGCACAAGAAGGACCCGAACTTTACACGTTTTTAGCGTTAAGGACTCAAACTTATTCAGTTTAGCGTTAAGGACCTGTGTTGCAACGTCCGTTGTATCCGCAGTCATTAGTAAAATTGTCTTATGATTAAATGGAAGCAGACAACTAGACAAGACACAAAAACTAAATGTGTACTTTATTTTAACATAAGCTTGGCAAACTCTTTGGGAATGAAATAGGGAGGTTTAGTGGACATGCAACAAAATTTTATCAAACACAAACAGTGTAGTAGACCATAGTCGACAATTGGACAGTCTCTCTATTTTCACCAAGTCCTGTTATTTGCAATAGAATAATTTCACAATATCAAATTTGATAAAAAAAATTACTCAATTTTTGTATTAGTTGATTTTGTTCAAAGCGGTTTTTATGAAAAGATATTGTAAAACATTTCAGATATATAACCCATTAACCACCATTTAAGGGGTAAATTAGTTAATAAAGCCATACAGGAATTATGCTTTAAAATAAACTTGTGTAAGACCGTCTTACGTAAGTACTAGTTTTAAACCCGTGCAATTTTGCACGGGTCTGTTGTTTCAAAAGTTGTTATTAAAATGTTCGTTGACATAGATTAAGTTTTATATTAAATATTTATCATGTTAAAAATTAATTATATTTAAAAATTAAGAGTAATATTTTAAGTAAAGCAATAAAATCTGCCTTTTTTTGTCTAACAGTTTCAATTGGCCACGGTAATAGTTTAATTATAAAGAAGATTTTAGATTTGAACTACGACTTTCTTTAGCTTGCAATTAGTATAAATGTTATATTAGTGTCAAGTGGTTGGGTAATTATTATAGTAAGATACTCCTTCTTGTCATCTAAATTTGACTTTCTATTCGGTCTTGTTACTTAAGCGGCCTAAAAAAAGATCGGCTTATATACAATGAAACAAAATTATTTAGACAAAAATTATCATAGAATTAGTAAAATTAAAAATTGTTAAATCTGTTTTTTTATTTACACCCCGCGCATTGACAAAATGAAAGTTTTGTCCCGTAGATATCTAAAAATGATAGTTATGACCCAATTTCATATTGTACAAATTGTTATTTAGTAGACAAACAAAAATTGACACGTGCACATTTTAAATGATTTAATTAATTTGTCAAACATTTAAACCCGTGAAATTATCATCTAAAGATATACTATAAGATAAACAGTAATTTTATATACTTTATAAATCTCATTAAAATATAGGTCACACCATCCGTTTTTCATGTGTTAATTAAAAAGAATACATGAAAAATTAATGTTAAAAAGTTGTAAAATAATAATTAATATTTACAATACTCGAACAAAAAATTACTCCATAAAATAATTACCAAATTACTATTTCCGACCCAAACTCTTAATCTGTAGAAAGAAATAGCTCATGCAAAAGATAATTTGTTAATCTCGTCTTAACATTAAAACGGGTTAAATAACATCTCATAACAAAGTTGTTGCTTAGCCCAATATGTTTCACTTTTAGTTTACTCATTATACTTGACCCATCTTAAATTTAAGACGGAAACACCCGTCTTACATATTTGTGAAAAATAATATGAGACTCGTGAATTTATTATCAGCAACGAATATAAACAAAGTCCATATTAACATATAAAGCTACACGCGGCCCATGTCCAAATAAACCCCTATCATATCCATATTCGTATAAAATCTTGAAAACAAACCCTACCCACCCTTTACTCTCTTTCTCGCCTTTCTTCAGCCATCCCTCTTTCACCTCTCTTTTTACCCTCACCCCTCACCATAAAAAATTAGTGACTAATCAGCACTCTTGAATATGATAATCATTACACATTCACATGTATGATGTTTTTCATTTGTTTATTATTTTATCAGTTTACAGAAATTTTTGAGTCTTATTTTATTTCTTACTCATTGTATAAAGTATTGTCATTTATTAGTTCAATTTTTATTTATTTCAAATTTATTCAATAATTATTCTTTGTTGTTCCATATTTTTGTTCATCAATTTCGACCTTATTTAATTAGTTAATTTTCTTATATAAGTAAGGTGTTTCATAAAACAATATGTTTTAAATTATTTTCTTTTATAAAGCAATATGTTATTTCTTTTAAATATTCACTTATATTTTTGGCGCGATTTAGTTTTGATTATTTTTATAACATTAATATTTTTATTAGTATTTTTTCTCATGATATTATCATTTTTTGAGTCAGATATCCGTTAAGCTTTTATTTTTAATTTAATTTATTAGTTTTTTTATATTTTTTGTGAGTAAAGTTTCCATCTTGTGGTTTACATCGGCTTATATCAGATTTTTGTGTTTTTTTTTACTTTTAACACCTTCACCCTCAAATCACACCTATCTCCCACCACCCTCAAAACTTTGCCGCCACCGCCGTCTTACCCATAAAAATTTGGTTGTTCGAATTTGTAATATGAAGTTTAGTACTTATTTTATATAGTTTTTTGTAATTTTTTATGTTGATATTGTATTAATAAGTAATTTCAATAATGAAAGTGGGATATTAGAGGGTAAATAATCTTCCCTTAATATAAAAGCTGAGTTTTTTCTAGCCTTCTTATTGGCTGGAAAAAACTCACTTTTTCCTTCTTTTTGTAGGCAAGTGGGACCTACATGATTTCAATACCATTTATTTACTCTCCCCCTACCCATACCAACTATGCTACTTTCATTACTACATATATAATATAATTAGATAATATGATAACCTATTATATAATATGACTTATGACATATATAATATAATAATAATAATTAAGTCCATCAATTAAATATATATACTAAAAAAACAAAAAGACATTAATATAATAAAAATAAATGTTAAGTATTCAGTAATTTGAATAAATACAATTTACTTCCAATAAAAAAAAATAACATGGGAAAAGAAAATAATTTGATCAGAAATTTATAATAGCCAATTATTTATTTAAAATAAAAATTTATCATAAGAATTAGTAAAATAAAAAGACTGAATGAAAAATAGAAATAAATTATTAATACTAAAAATATGAATATAAGAAACGTAAAAAAAAAGCAAAAAAATGCTTAAAAGATAGAAATCAATCAAAAATAAAAATATGTGTAGAAAAAAATTCATGGATAGCTATCAACATTAATAAAAATGAATATAATATCATCAAACATCAAAATTTGACGGGGTACTTAAACTTTGTCCTACTCCGTATAAGTGTATAACCCATTAAGACGCCAAAAAATAGAAAGTTTTTGCAATCTTCAGACGCCAAAAAATAAAAAATGCATATATAAACCGAAAAAGTTAATGAAGGATAAAAATCGAAATAATAAAAATCAGATGTGTTTGGTTGAAATTAGTACAACAAACTCAATTGATTAATATTAAATATAGACTATAAAGAAGATAAGTAACTACGCTTCTAGGCTTTTAGTTGAATAACATTCTTTAGATCGTACTCCGTATTTATAACATGGAGTAAGGGGACGGACCTAATACACAAACTAATAAATATATTATAATGAAATTGAAATGTAAATGGTCACCCATATATGTGTAATCTTTATAAATGAGTACTTTTTATGTGAGTCTACGCCAATTACTTCCACGTTTAGCATACTTAATACACGTTTTTTAATTTTAAACTATTTAGTTCATGTCTCCATTAATAGCGCATGCAATTATGATAATACGACCCATGCATTTTATGCACGGGTTTAAAACTAGTTAGTGTGAAAAGGAGAGTAATTAAATGGTGTGTAATTCTTGTGGGTTCTACTCACCTAAAAAAATGGGAAAAAAGGTGAGTTTTTTCCAGCCAATAGGAAGGCTGGAAATAACTCCCCTTTTATATATAGGGGGATTTGTGTTTTTGTCTAGAAGCTTGAAAAATGAAAATAACTGAACATTTTATATTATTCCCTCCAATTCGATCTTCCCTCCAATTCGATCCAAGGGAATATCTACTTTTGGGTGGTCTTTGAGGCGACACTTTTACCGGATTTTTCTTTCATGTAAACAAGACTTTTAAAAAAAAAAATTTATCACGAAATTTTTTTTCATAACAAATCTAGCTACGTTACTTTCAATCCAAAATCTAATACGGAGTATTTTTTATTATATTTTCGATCAAAATTTCAGATAGTTACCTCCAAAAAGTAGATGTTACTTTTGAAAAATAAAATGTTTTTATCGCAAAGATTATATACGCATATAAGTTGCTCAAATGTACTAAAAATCTCAAAGTTGCGGACTTTATGGCCTCTATTGGACATTCTTGTCCAAATCTTTCGAGGTGGTTTGATAGCCGGTGGCTTCAACTCACCTCCCTCATTCGAAAGGATGAGATAGGTTGTTCTTATCCTAAATGATCAACCTAGTTTCCTTACCTTATCAAAAAAAAAATGTACTAAAAATCTAAAAAGATTAATTTATTTTTCTTCGAAAATCAATAAAAAACATAAAATTGCAAAATGTTCGTTGATTTAAAAGACGGGAAAGATATATAAAAAAATAAACATAATTTTCTTAAATATTTTAAGAAAACTAAAAACAAAGATGAATTTGTACTCCGTCCTATTTATTTACTAGTTTTAACCCGTGCAAAAATCGCACGGTTTTACTTATTAAACAACACAAATTGATATTATTAGAATTTGACAAAAGAAATAAAATCTCCAAAATCCCGTGCAAAATTGTACGGGTCTGCTTTTAGAAATATTGATATTTTAATTTTTTTTTTGTCGGATACAGAGTACTTCTTAATATATGCCCATTTGTAAGAAATTACCTAAAATTTTTATTTATTATAAAAAAAATATATGTATTTATTATATGCTAAAACTTGTTAAACACTATCATCAGGATATTACTCATTGTATCTGAAATGACAATAAATTTACGGAGTTTATTTTCGCAGTACAATTTTTACTCATCTTAGTACTTTTTGTATCATACTTTCCATTAATTACCCCCGGCTAAAAAAACATCAACTTAATTCTCTCTATTACTAAGACAAACCCTCAATTAAAATACAAATATTTCTTCAATTATAGATGATAATTTGTGTTTAAAATAAGTATTTAATTTGGAAATTATATTATTATTAATCAAATGAATGACTTTCTACAATTTAATGCATCTCTTACAATCAATTTAGGTTTAGGTTGAAATTAATTTAGGGATTTTGCTTAATATACAGGGATGGTGGTATGGTGAAAGAATGGTGGTTGGCGGAGAAGTGAAGTAACCTACGAGACGATGAGGATCGTCGGCGACTGTAAGGGAAGAGGAGGGTCCGGTTAGGGGGTGGGAGAGGAAAGGACAAAGGAGCTGCTGATGGCTTCTTATGAGGGAAGTTTGTCGGTACAGGCCTGCCAGTGGCGGGCGATTGGGTGGCGAAAGGGGAGGGACGGTGGTGGTGATAAGGGGTAGTAGTGGAGGTTGGTTGTGGATGGTTGGGTTTTTGTTTTCTTTTACTGTGTAGTACATACTCACCATGAAGGGTGAGAAAGAGAAAATCAGGGAGAAAATGTGAGGGGTAATATGGGAAACTACGTACTATAATGAGTAATATTTGTACTGCGAAAATCAGCACCCTAAATTTATTTCTAGTTAAATTTTTATTTTTTGTTGCGTATATTATTTTTAGTGTAAAATTGGATGTAATTAATTTATTTATCATAAGCTTTTTAACATATGAACGTATGATATGATGTTTCTCTAATTTAGGATTCTAAAATCTAAAATGGAAAGCAATTAAATCTTCTCAATCCCACGTTCTTAGCCTTCTGAATTGTCACCTGTTTTTTTCCTGAAAATAAGGAAACAATCACAGTCCTTTAAAAGACTGTGCTTTTATATATAGGAGATTTGACTTTTATATTCTTTATGAGTGATATTTTAATCCAATGCAAACAAATTAGTGGGACGGAGGCTGGAGTCAAATTACACATATAAAATATCAAAAAAATTGTTACTTTCTTTATTATTAATTATGTCTTTCTTTTTTCTCAAAATGAGATATGTAATTCTCTTTTATTATTTTGGGATATCGTGGGGTAGAGGTGGCAATCAGGTCAATCAGGTCGGTTACGGGTCAGGTTCAGGCAGTTCGGGTCATGTCGGGCTTGGGTTTGGTCGAGTCAAGTTGCTTATTCAGGTCGATTCGGGTTCGGGTTGGGTCGCTTACGGGTCAAGTTAATCGGGTCAATAACTACAACATGACGGTTCAGTTTCGGATCGGTTGACCAATGAGTTGGGATATATCAGGTCAATATGCTTGATCAGGTCGAGACCGGTTTGGTTTCGGGTTACTGATGGGTCGAGTATTTTATATTGTCGTTTTAAATTTGAAAATTAATCGGGTCAATGGTCGGCTCATTATGTTAAAAGATCACTTTTGAACTTATGAATTATAATATTGGATTAGAGGAACTCGATACAAAAGATATTTGTAAAATATAAGAGTATAACACTATAAAAGTTAATGATTGTATAATTTCATTGAACACTTATGTTGCTCGACCTCGGTTATAAGTATATGACATGAGTGCCTATCCAGTGTCGGATTTGCCTATATTATGGATAAAAAATAATATTTTTGGTCTAAATTAATCAGTTGTTTATGTAGTTCATAGTTTTGAACATTTGACATATGAAGTATGGCAAGAAACTAAATGAATTACCTATGAAATAGATTTTATTTATCATCTTGACGGTGATCCTACGTATTTAATTTTGAATAGGATCTATTAGAATGGTGTATTTGAGGTTTGGATTTTAATATCATAATTAATAACCGTGGTCGGATTGTATGGTCATAACTCATAACACTTTCTTCCCTTTATTGTTTTCAATGGAGCCGAAACTAAACACTCTTTTTCTCATAAAGCGTTAATTTAAAATTTTCTACATATATCACTTGCAATATAATTATTAATAAGTTTAACTACGAATATAGTGTACTAAATTTACAACTGACTATTTATTTTAAGATTACATTTTGTTTTGAAAAATAAAATTAGCGCTAATTTTTTATATCAAATTTATTAACAAAACAAAAACAAACTATAAAGGAATTTAGATTCTTAAAAATATTATTTGGCTATGAGTCGGGCCGAGTTTAATCGGGTTAAAACGGGTTACATGTCGGTTCAGTTCGGTTTGGGTCAGGTCGGGTTTGTGGGTGAATCGGGTTTCGGGTCGGGTCGAGTCACAAGTCGGTTCGGGTCATATCATTTCAGGTTCTATCGGTTTATCGGTTAACCTTTGGGTCGGTGGTCGGTTTCAGTTCAGCAAATTTACAGGTTCTATCAGGTCGGTTTTCGAATAAGTCAGGTCGATTCTTCGGATCGGCTCATCTTTTGTCAGCTCTATCGTGGGGCCCATTACCCACTTAATGGGGTGCTATTAACAGAATATAGATAGACGGCATATGTAGATAGGTTCTTATCGCTTAACGGAATAAGTTCGGATCCTTAACGCTAAAAAAACTGTAAAGTTCAGGTCCTTCTTATGCCCTTAACTCACTCTAACTAGTGTATGCAAAAAAGAAATTATGTTTTTGTTGTTGTTAATTTAGAGGTTTTTTCGTCTCAAACGTTAGATGAAAGCACATCAAAATTCTGCCATCATGTATAAGGATCAATATTTTCGGTCATTAATATGAAATAATAAATGTGAAATAAAAACAATTCCGAATAAATTTTAATATTCAAATTTTGAGATGGAACGACCTGAGGTCTGATATCTAAATCTTAGTCACCAGACCAGAACAAAAAAAATTGATTCATAGATTGTACAATTTGTGTTATTATTGGGCCCATCCAACATAGTTACTTCCATTTACTTCAACCACTGTTCTTATGAAACATAAATGATTGTTCCTCTTTAGCTATTGATCACATTCATAATTATGGCCACTAATGAGAAACAATTTGGCCTACAAACGTTTTGATTTCTTACAAATATCATAGGTTTTCATTATTGAATTCTTAATTGGTTTGTCGTTTATAAAACTTGGAATCTAAATTTCAAGTACATTATCTTGATGATAAATATGACTTATTTAGCAGTAATTTGCCAAAACTTATTATTTCGCGTCCCGATCATGTGTTTATCTTTACTTTTAGTACAAAGACCAATGAGATGAGGGTTGGGTAGTGTCATTTGATGACAAGTGGAGACTAATTAAATTGGATAATCAAATTACCCTTTGAAAGTCTTTCCAATATTGAAAGTTAAACAAATGAATAAGACAACTAAAAATGGAACAAATAAACAAATGACCACGACAAAACGAAAAATAGAGTACGCTCTTTTTATAAATAGAGAGGACCACTGCCGTCGAAATCAATGAGTAATCCTCTTGCTAGGTTGATGAACAAATCTAGTTAACTAAATGATCTTTATTTAAATCTGGTTTTTGGAATCGAAACGATTAACTGTAATTACTCCATTGCGCTTATTTGTTTATCTTTGGTTTTAACACAAATATTAAAGAGATAAAAGATGACCATTTATAGTTAGTGTATATAGAAGATCAAATCACTCATAAACAACACTCATTTATAATAAAAATAAATGAATGAATACCCATAAATGAAAAGGGTAAACAAATGATTTGAACAATTTTTAAGTAATCTAGTTAAAAAATCGGTTAAACAGTTCTTTCTTTTATAGGTGAACTAGTTTTACCCCCGTGCAAATTACACGGGTTTGTTTTTAAACATTGTTTTTATCAAATATTTAATAAAATGAATAATAATGTTAACTTCTGCAAAAAAAATTATTTATAAATTTATAAACTGGTGTGATTATAAATATATTACTCCCTCCATTCATTTATTTTCTTCTCATTTCTTTTTTCACAGTCTTCAAGACGGAACTTTGACCAAACATTTCCGTCCTGTAAATGTTACTTTTTGTCGCGAAAATATATATTTTGTGAAAGATGATTTGATAATAAATGTAAATATTTATGTTTCGTGTATCAATAATTTTTATTCTCCATTATATTTACGGTAAAAGTTTAGTAACTTTGACCCTAAAAAATGATCAAATGAGAAGAAAATAGGTGGATGAAGGGAGTATATAATTTAATTTATAAGTCTATCTATATTATTATTAATATTATATTAAAACTGACATGACTAATCAACACCATTTACGATTATATCATCTTTCAATATAATGAGAGTATTTTTAGTTACATGAGTATTTTTTTAATAATTTGTGTAAAAGTGGGGAAAAAATATATGAATTGAATTTTTAATTTATATTTGGTACAAAATCAATAATCCCTAAAAAAAATGTGTATTAAATTGTCACTTGAATTATTCATAAAGATGGAAATAAAAAAATTAAAGTCATAAAACATTTTATAAATATTAGGGTAAATTGATAACTTATACCTAGTATAAATCATTTTTTCAAATCTTATACCTAAGATAATTTTCTTTCAAAACTTATACCGAAAATCCTCATTTCTTTCATACTCAATACCAAAATTTACGAATTGACCATTTTACCCTTACTAATAAGCTACCACCACCCTTAGGCCACCACATTAATCCATCCCCACTACCATATTGATCCACTAACCTCCTTGTCCACCATATACACCTCATCACCACCCTTAGGCGAGGGTTGTGACGGTGTTGGGTGTATATGCGGAAGTTGTTAATTTGGTGTGATGGCGTTTAATGGGGTGACCTTAGGATGACCTACCGGCGAGAGGGCAATTGTGGTGAGTGGTGACAGCACAACAGTGGTGGTGGTGGTAATGTCAAGGGGATTAGGTAGGTCGTTTGTCGATGGTTTAGGTGTATGTGGTAAATATTAGAGGTTAAAGATTAATTTTGTGGGGAAAAGGTGGTGATGGGTGAATTAGTAAGGGTAAAATCGTCAATTTTTGTCTTTATTTGAGATTTGGTATTGAGTATGTAAAAAAGGAGGATTTTTGGTATAAGTTTTGAAAGAAAATTATCTTAGGTATAAGATTTGAAAAAATGAGTTATACTAGGTATATCAATTTACCCTAAATATTACTCATATTTTATAAGGTATATTTTAATAAATGAAGTTATAAAGTTGGTGGGCCCTTTTGTACATGATGAGGTGGTTTCACCATATGCCTCTAAATGTTTGTGCTTTAATAGAAGAAAGATGGGAAACAAGATTTTCTCTCAAAAAACAAATTTGGTTAACCGAACACAAAAAGACACTACATTTTTAGGTTTTTAAATTCGATTTTCGATTTAGACTTTGTTTATAAGTCTTTTGAAATTTTTTTCTTACCCCAACCTTTTATGAGAGGTAACATTCGGAGAGGTAAATGAAATACTACCTCCGTCCCGGTCATTTCTTTACCTTTGCTTTTGACACAATTATTAAGGAAATGGTAGGGGATCATTTGTGGTGATCCTTGGTGGATGACAAGTGGAAAATAGTCCAATTGAGACATCAAATTACTCATAGAAAACATTCACAATATAGAAAGGTAAACAAATGAATGAGACACCCTAAAATGGAAATGGTAAACAAATGACCGGGACGGAGGGAGTAGTCCAAGAAGTTTGCTCAATCCATTTTCATGGATAATGCTCCCCATTTCGCGTGATTAAGATATAAGATGATCAACTTCACATCTATTCCACTTATTGGTTATGAACCTAAATCTATTATACCCTCACCTTATCGCAAATTTATCTATTTATCTATTTATCTGAAGGCTTTTTTTAAACGATTACAAAGACTCCCAACTTTATGAGATACTTCTGAGCGAAATTAGAGTCTCCATGTTTTCTGAAATGCTAAAGTAATTTTCTTTACAACTACTCAATCTGAATCTACTATATACTAAAGCATAAACAATTCTTGCTCTTTGATTGGCTGCAGAAATTCAGGAAAAGCGGGCCCCACATCAAAAGCAAAACATTAATTACCCTCTCTCGTCACACTTAACACTTCTGATTTATTTACTCTCTCTCCTCAATCTTAACAACTCTAATTTATTTTATTTACATATTTACAAATTCCATAATTTTATTTTCATCTTATTTTCATATTCCATGATTTTAGGATGATTATGTTTTCTTATACTTACAATTAAAGATTACGGAGACACAAATATTAATTAAAAGGATGGTTTTTCGAAAATAGTATCGGGTTTGAAAATAATTAATAAAATAATAATTAAAACATAAATATACACGTACAACTTTTTGAGACTAATTATGATTATTATTATTATAAAAGGCGGGGTTTTGAGAATAACTTTAGGTTTTAAAAAGAAAAAAATATATATATAGTTAAATATAGTTAAAATATTATACATGTACACCTTTTTAGACACAATATAAATTTAAACAAAAAAATAGAATATAATAAAATTTTAAAATAGGAAGATTTTTAAATAATTTCAAAGTTAAAAAAAAAACGTTAAGATTTTTGAGAATAATATAAAAATGATACATGCATAACCCATGGGTTAGTGCATACAAATAACAAAATAGAATAAATTAGACAAAAAAAATATGATCGCACATTATAATACTCGAACCAAGTTAGCACATCGTACTTTTATAAAAACAATCAATTTATATACATTGATATAGTATAATTAATATACTTCAAAATAAATAAATAAAATTAACAAATCAGATGACAATTGTTTGTATTTAACATGTTAAATTAATTGCACTATCGTTCAGCCTCTAACATGTCAAATACCTTTATTCAATCCTCCGTATAATTCTAACAAAATACGACTGTATATATATAATATTTATATCTTATATATTAGCTGAAACGAGACGACAATTTTTGCAGTTCTATTAATAACGTTGTTATTACGACCCGTGCAATAATTGCACGGGTTTAAAACTAGTATGATATAAAAACTGATGAGAAAAAAAAGATTATAATCTAACCAAGTTGTTGTACGGTTAACCATAAGACAAAAGTGAAAATTAAAGACCTGAAGTTGGTTATTTTTTTTATCAATGTAGGTAGATGAGTTACTAAAATATTAGAATTTTATGAAGATGACAACACTAAACCAACATTGTCATTGTGCATTTGTGCATATATATAAGTTTATTGCCTCTAAATTTAGCTAACCATACATTCTTATTCCTTGCTTTTAGCCATTTGTTTCTTCTAATGTATTTTTCTCCAGTTTTCTAATTTTCTATCAATTGTATTTATTTTGCAGGTATGATGCACAATTGACAAACTAACTTGGTTCCAATTTACCATACATGGAGAACATTGCAAATGGTTGAACTCCAGTTTAGCAATATGATCGACTATTTAAGTATTAATTAGTTGTATATGGCTTTGTTTTTATTTATAGTAAAAACTCCATAAAAAAAATTTGAACCCACTTCAAGTTATAATTTTTAATTTTTCTTGGGGGTAGACAGTCTTGCCTTCCTATGTTTATTTTCGCTTAACTCTTGTACATAGGAGATGATAGTTTTCTCATCTGTACCCCTCTATTTTTGCGTTTTCTCACTTGTACCCTTACTTATTCAATATTCCCAGCTTTACCCTCTAATTTTCCATTTGTTCTCAACAGTAACCTTACAAACTTTTTACCGTCACTATCTTCGTTAGTTGTTTGGTTTCTCGTTTCTGGCTCCATAATCATCCACATAAACAAACAGAAGGTATCACCATGGCATCAAACCTCCATGACTTACATTTCATTCACCTAGCCACCTCGCTAATAACCCAGCCATGTGCTATCAAAGCTCAACATCAATAACACCCCTTGCCGCCATGTTTAAACTCCTTGAGGCACCGTCCAAACTCAAATACCACAAGATACGGTATCTTCTTCACCAAACTTGTTGCAATCGATCCCAGTTTATGAACCACCAGCTGGTTCACACCGTCATTCGCAACCAACAGGGACGTGACAACCGACCGCCCATTAGATGAGTTGTCGACGACGTTGAGTAAATTGGGCTGCTGGAGGTGGAAGCTTGTGATGATGATGTCAAAAATTGTAAAAGTGAGAAGGTGGTGGTTAATTAATGGCGAAAATGGAAATATAGCGATGTGATGTAGGCTTAAAAAGTAGGCTATGGTTGAGATTTGGCTATGGATTTTAATTAGGCATATATATATATATATATATATATATATATATATATATATATATATATATATATATATATATATATATAGGGTCAGGATCCGGTGAGAACCACTAATATAATGAGAACCGTGAGAACCTTCACTAAATCTCCACCAAATTTCGTTCCGAACGTTTTGATGGATCATTTACCATTAGTTTAGTTTATTCAATCAAAATATTTGCAGTAAATAAACAAAATTTATTGATTATATTAAAAAAATATGTACTTAATGTACATAAATTCAATTAGATAAAATAAATCAACTCTAAATGCATGAAAAGGAGCACTAGGTGCATGAAAATTGTTACATGCATTAAAACAATTACTAGGTGCATGAAAATAATGAGCTCTATATGCATGAAAATGAGTACTAGGTGCATGAAAATGGTTAGATACATGAAACTGACTACTAGGTGCATGAAAATTAATAAATTGTATTTCGCCTCAATTTCCGTCAGTATCGTATAATTTTTCGACCAAGAAATATGTTATCTAGCCATAACATTCTACGCCGAACCCAAATATGTTGTTATTTTTAAAAAATAAATTTGGTAAGGCGGAGTTCTCACGGTTCTTATTATCTTAGTGGTTCTCACCGGATCCCAATTCTATATATATATATATATATATATATATAGAGAGAGAAAGGTTCAAATGAGTCCCTCATATCTTTTGAGTCCCTAATTCCTCCTAAGAGCCTTTAGATCTTTAGATATGGATGGTTGAGATTAGAAGCTAAAAGTAACCAATACACTAATCCATTCTTTATCCACTAATTAATTGTCTTTCTCTCTCTTGCTTAAAGTTGATGACATTTTAGCATTTTTAGGGTGAGACTTTGTTTTCAAGTATAGATTTTGTTTTTCTACGAGTGTACAGTTTTACAAGTGTAACTTTTATCTTTTACGAGTGTAACTTTAATTAAAAAAAGTGTAACTTTATACTAAAAAGCGATTTTACGCCAAGTTTTTGACATTTTACGTATTTTTAGAGTGTAACTTTAGCCTTTTACAAGTGTAACTTTAATCAAATAGTACAACTTTATACTAAAAAGTGATTTTATGACAAACTTTTGACATTTTACGTATTGTTAGAGTATAACTTTAACTTTATACAAGTGTAACTTTAGTCCAAAATAGTCTAACTTTATACTAAAAAGTGATTTTACGACAAGTTTTTAACATTTTACGTATTTTTAGAGTGTAACTTTAGCTCTTTTCAAGTGTAACTTTAATACAAAATAATGTAACTCTATACTAAAATATGATTTTACGACAAGTTTTTGACATTTTACGTATTTTCAAAGTGTAACTTTACCCTTTGACAAGTGTAACTTTATTCCAAAAAAGTGTAACCTTAAACTAAAAAGTGGTTTTGAGACAAGTTTTTGACATTTTACGTATTTTTAGAGTGTAACTTTGATCTTTTACGAGTGTAACTTTAATCCAAAATAGTGTAATTTTATACTAAAAACTGATTTTAAGACAAGTTTTTGACATTTTACGTATTTTTGGAGTGTAACTTTAATCCATAATAGTGTAATTTTATACTAAGAAGTGATTTTAAAACAAATTTTTGACATTTTACGTATTTTTAGAGTGTAACTTTGATCTTTTACGAGTATAATTTTAATACAAAATAATGTAATTTTATGCTAAAAAGTGATTTTAAGACAAGTTCTCGACATTTTTCATATTTTTGTAGTGTAATTTTAACCTTTTACAATTGTAACTTTAATTAATCCAAAATAATGTAATTTTATTTTACAAGTAATTTTTTGGCATCTTTTTTTTTTTGAATTTTGAATTTTATCTAATTTAATGTGTAACTCTAACCTTTTCAGAATGTAACTTTAGTATATTGAGAGTATAACTTTGGTCATTAATAGTGTAACTTAACACTTTTACGACTGTAACTTTAGTCATTAATAGTGTAACTTTGTTACATTGATAGTGTAACGTTAGTCTGTTGAGAGTGTAACTTTAATCCATTGACGGTGTAATTTCAGCCGACCAACAACCTCCGTCGCCGTCACCAATAACACCAAATAAACAACCAATAATAACAACAAATATTTTTGTCATAAATCTACTTTTTATTTAATAGACCTAAAGTGGAGAAAAAAAAATTAAATGAAAATAAAAGTAACACCAAAACTGAAAAAAAAAAGTGGAGAAATATGAAAAATGAACAAAAAATCCATGGATCTAACAAAAAAAAGTAAAACAAAAGGAAAAAAGAAACACAAAATCTGTAAAATAAATCGGAAAAAAATCCACAATCACCACCCCAGCCTACCCGGCTGACCCAACACCTCAGCCCCACTACTCGACAAACAACCAGACCGACCCAACATTTTGGATCTGAAAGAAAAAAAAAGCAAAAAATCAGATCTGAAAAAAAGAAAAGAAAGGAGATCGAAGAAGAGGAGTCGTGCGGGGGAAAGGCGGCAGTAGAGAAAGAAAGGCGGCCGAGAGGCGGCTGGTATGTGGTGGCGTCAGCGTCGGCAGGTGGGTGGGTGGTCGTGGCGGCAGGCGTTGATTCGGCGAGGAAGAGGTGGTGTTAGTAGTGGTAGATTTGAGAGAGGAGGGTAAAAAAGAAGAAGAAAAGGTGGTTTTGACTGGTGGCCGGAAGTGGCCGGCCAGGAAGAAGAGGAGAGAAGATAGGGGAAGCGGCTGTCGGGGTTGTGGTGGCGTCGTGGTGGCGGCTTCCAAGGTGGCGGCGACGTCGTGAAGAGTCGGGGTGGTGGCTGGTGGAGGTGGGGGCGGAGTATGGAGAAGGGTGTTTTAGATCTAGTTTTTTTTGGCTTTGTTTGTTGGTTTGAGTTTAGAGAGAATAGAGGAGGGTGTTTTAGAGAGAAGGATGAGTGTTTTTAGAGAGAAGGAGGGTGTGTTTTTGAATGAATGAATTGTGAGGGGAGTGAGTTAGAGGGATGATTGTATTAGTGGTTTAATTAGTATTGTAGTGAGAGAGTGGGGTTAAACACAATATTAATGACCATTTTTGTGTTTTCATCTCAACCATCCATCTCCAATATCCAAGGGCCTCTAAGAGGACTCATGGACTCAAGGTTTTGGGGTGGACTCATTTGATCCTTTCTCTCTCTCTCTCTCTCTCTATATATATATATATATATATAGGAATTGAATCATGTGAGGCACCCTCCTTAGGATGGGGCAGCTAGACCCATCTCCACCGTCCAATTAAAAAGATTTAGGGCACCAGATTGTGCCACGTTGCAATACGCTATCAATGCTCATATACCCTAGTCTCCTTTCTATTTCCTCTTTCTCTTTCTCTGAAGTCTTCATCTTCTACATTTCACATATTTGTAGCCATTTTCTTCGCCATTTGTTCATTATCGCCTTTAACGACTCCGTTCTCCATTTCCTATGAACATCTTCAACGATTTCGTGCTAATTTAGGCTATTATGAACGATTTTCATCATCTTGTATAACTTTCCTCTTTACAAATTTTTTTCCCAAATTCTTTGTTAATTTTCTAATTGAGCTTCCGTTTTTGATTTCTATTGTCATTAATTTGAAAATTTACTCATTCTAGTTCACTTATTGAAAATTTTGTGCGTAAATTCAGCTCAATTGTTTGTTGCTTCTATGTCGTCGTAGTCGTCACCTTCAATTTCCGATTTCTTCACTTCTCCTTCGTTTCTGCATTCTCGGATCTGACATCGCGTTCTAACATATTATTGTAAGTACCCTTTTCGATTTTCTGTAGTTACTATGGTGATTTCGTTAATTGTGCATATTCAACTTGAAATCCTACTTCTATATGATTTTCCCTCTTTTCTGATTATTAGCACTTTCATCCTTCTAAGCTTAATCTACTTGATTTTTCGTCATTTAAATAGTTCACTTTGTTATTCTAGGTTTGTATTCCACAAAATTAAGCGACTACCAATACTTTTTCACGAAGTTAAGCGATAAGCGCAAATCTGTTCTTATTGATAGCATGTTGATAATGGCGGGTGCACAGAGCAATTGGCAATTGTTCTGCACTCGAGTTAGCCGTTAGTTTTGGTGAAACTTGGCTTGTTGTGTTGTGAATGTAGGACTCAAGTTTGTAAAAATTCCTTGAAAATAGGAATTTTCTTTGTTGAAGTAGAACATCTGTTTGTGAATCCTACAGCTAAGGTCTGTGAACCTTGGCTTTTTTTGTTGTGAATTTTAGACCCAAGTTTGTGAAACTACTTTAAAAATAGGAATTTTCTTTGTTAAAGTAAGACATCAATTTGTGAATCCTGCAGCTAAGATTTGTGAATCCTACAGCGTAGGTTTGTGAATCAAGGATCTTAGTTTGTGAAACTCCTATAAAAATAGGAATTCAACTTGTTTTTTTCACTAGCCTTAAACATATATATTTTGAAAAATTCCTTGTCTTAAAACTGATGTCATTTCCTTTTATATATAACTTTGGTATATACTTTTTTTAACTAATTGTATATCCTTGCTTGTTTTTGTTGGTATAGGTGTTTTCCTAAAGTTTTTGAGTTGTGTTGGTGGGATCAAGACGGTGGGTTCAAGGGATCAAGACTGTGGGATCAAGACAATTCAGACGGTGTTAATTCTTAGCTGTAAATCCACAACTTAGTAGACATTCGTTTCCAACAGTTTGTATAAGTATTATTCCACAACAATTTGTATAAGAGAAACGATTCAGAAAAGTAGGTAATTATTTAGTAGACAAGCAGCTCAACTTTCACTTTTGTGAATCTAGGGCCCCAGTTTGTGAATCTCACACTTTTGAATTTTGAATCTATTAACTTAGTTTTTAAAAATAGGATTTGGCATTGTGAAACTTGGCCTTTTAGTTTGTGAATCCTACAGCTAATCTATGTGATGAATCTTACGGCTAATCCTAGTTGTTAAAGTAGGGCAGTCATTTGTGAAACTAGGATCTCAATTTGTGAAACTCTTGTGCAAATAGAAATTTACTTTGTTAAAGTAGGGCAGTTGTTTGTGAATCCTATAGGCTAAAGTTTCTGAATCTTTGAATTTCATGTTGTGAATCTAGAAATTTACGTGTAAGAAATTTCACACGTAAAAGGAATCATAACACAATTACATATTGTATTCGCAAAATATGAAATATATAGTAACCTTTAAAGTAAAACGATTTCACACTGATGTCTTGGTTTCACAAAATCACAAACGTTTCATAAAATCAAACTTAGGTTTCACACAATTACGTCTAGGATCCACAAAATCTGAAATAATAAACTTTTAATAAAACGATTTCACAAATTGATGTCTATCTTTCACAAAATATGGTCTAGGATTCATAAAATCATTAAATACTACAAAATCATCAAATGCTAATCAAAAACATATTCTCAAATGCTTGAGTTGAAAACCAAAATAATTCAAACATAAAAGAAAAGTAGTTAAAGCTTGTGTTTATTCAATCCTCATCATCTTGGGAATACATCACTCTCTATTCCACTTCTTCACTCTTTATTCCGCTTCTTCCTCTTCCTCTTCCTCCTCTTCTGATGTATATTCTTGTGTAAAGAAACAAACATTTAATTAGATACTCCTTTCGAAAAATATTGTCTAGAACTCAAAACGATGGTAATAAATATTCAAAAATCATGTCACGGGTTTACAACAACTCAAACATAAAAAACAAAAAAGCATATTACTGCTAACATAAAGAATGTTATAAGTTTCACAAAATCATGTCTAAGTTTCACAAAATCATGTCCTAGATTCACAACTAAACAACTATATTTGCATCATATAATTAATTCTCAACATGACGGAACGATGATTATAAGTTTCGCAAAATCATGTTTAAGTTTCACAAAAACAGGTTCTAGATTCACAAAGAAACAAACATATATACAATGGATTATATAACTAACATTTCACCGTGACGGAGCGACTATTATAATAATCACAAAACCAAGTCTTTACAAAAGAATCATAAACACCAACATCAAGTCTCTATTTCACATTAACAAAAACCTAGAATATTACAATGTCGTCTTTAAGATTCAACCAACCAAGTCCTAGATTCACAAAATCAAAATGAAAGCGGTAAAATTGAGACATACCTGTTTCAATAGAACTATTATTTTTCAAGTATTGTGATATCTACAATCCCCATAACAATCAGAGCTGCAAAACGTCAAAAACAACATTGTAATTAAAAAGAAACCAGGAGGTTAATAAAAAAATTCAATTTTGATGAAAATCGAGACTTATATCGTAAATTAATCAACAGTATTTATGAATATGCTCAATTTTGATCAAATTATAAAATTACCTGAAAATAAATTGAAATTTTCTCCTGAATTTGGTAAACTCACGTTGTTGTGTGTTGTTTCGATGATATCGACGCCCAATTTTTTAGAATCGTAGCAATTGATTTGCAAAAAAATGATTGAATCCCAGGAATCTATGTGACTACAATCGTAAGAAGAAGCACAGAGAGAAAGGAAAATCTAAATTTGGACTTTGGTGTTTATGTTAGATAGAGAAAGTGTTTGGGCCAATTAGGAATGACTCTTAATTGTCAGCCCATTGAACAATACCATTTGAGTCTTCTAAATTAGTCCAATGAAAAGTTTGGTGAGGCAGGCTGCCTCGCCATAATTAGCTGCCTCACCGGATTCAGACTCTATATATATATATATATATATATATATATATATATATATATATATATATATATATATATATATATATTGGTTGAGGAAAGCGTCGATCGAATTTAATGATCATATAGATCATGCGACGGTATAACTAGCATGATCAATCCAAATCATCTTCATCATGGAATTTAATGATCATATGGATTTTAAGTAATCAAAAATCAATGATGAAAATGATTTGGATTGGTGATGTCGTGCTAATTAGTTGGTATTTTTGGGGAGGGAAGCCATTAACAGGACTGTATGCGACGAAAAATTTGTTTAAGGTCACTTTTAGGAATAAGGGAGAAGTACAAGGGTATAACTGAGAATAATTAAAAGGGAGGGGTACAAGTGAGAAAACGAAAGAACACAAGGGTACAAATGAGAAAAACCCTTTTTTTTTGTGTAGACAATTTGGATTCTTATCTGTTTTTTTCGTGTAGACCATTCGGATTCTTATCTGTTTTTTTTTTGTGTAGACCATTCGGTTTAATCCAAATTCGAGTCGGGTAGGACCACTAGGGCGGTAAAGCTCCCCCTCATTCCCAGGGCTCGAACCCGATTAAGTTAGAACAATACTTTGTCAGTTGATCTAAGTGCTCATGGGTGGACTATTCTTATCTATAAAGTGGTCTTAAACAATCATTTGTTCATACGAAGAATAAAAAAGGAGGAAGTGCATACTTAAGTTGCAATACATAGATTACTTGGAGTATTACATCGGATGACATTTTGGTACGATACAATTATCGTTAAACCCTTTTGGCTTGCTCTGCTTCGAAATTCCAAACCGAAAGACACCATACAATAAAATTAGTGAACTCCCTTTAGGGAAGAGATTAAAAGAGTATTATGGGTGATGGTTGTCGGAGCGGTTATCAAATATGGTGGGCTTGAGATATTCACTAATCTCCGTTCACCGGTGCAATGTTGGTAGTTGGAAAATATTTCCTCCCTTCAACTCCACTCTACCACTTTTACTTTTGCACACTATTCATCAGTCGGCATCTAATTGCAATTTTCTCTCAATATATAAGTGAAAATATATTCATGTGTGATCTTATTTAATTCGTCTTTACGAGTACATTACAAAGATCTAACTTTTATAATTATTGCAAATACGTATCTAAAGATATTTAGCGCGTAAAACACGTCTTGACAAACGTGAAAAGGTAAAGTGGTAGAGTGAAGTTGAAGGGAGGAAGTATATAAGTAAAAAGTAATTTGCTTTTTCCATTAATATTGGGTTCACTATATTTTTTTTTTTGTCAGAATGTAACAAACATCTATGTCACTTTGCACGAAGGAACGTAACATTTGTTTTTTGCCCGAAAGTACCTAAAGTTTATTGGTCATTTGTTATGGAGTACCAAGTAACGTTTCTCTCAAAAAAATTGACTTTGGGGTTTGACTTGACAAATTAATGTGATTTTTTTTAATTCTCTTCTTAGTCCCTTTCTTTTAAGCCAATTAATCACATAATTTAACTATTGTTTTCCCCTCTTCAAGTATGTCATCCTACTAACATATCACTTTTTTTTAGAGAAAAAGTCAAAATTAAAAACACTCTAACACCCCAAAAGATTTTTAAAAAAGTCGTTGATTTCCTTGAGCAAAGTTTAAGTCGATTTACTTGGTTCAAGACAGAGTTTATGAGATGCGCTTACTCTTCTCATGAGCAGGCACATGAAATAATTTAGGGGCCATTTGGTTTGTCAAAGCTAAGAAAAAGGGAATAAGGAAATGAATTGAAAAGAAACAAAGTCGTTACCCCTAGACCTAGACAACATTGTGGGCGGGTCCGTTCAACACTGGCCCGCCCCAACCCAGCTGTTACAATTTTGCTCGACTCGATGGCCCGCTCTCTTGCCCCGCCTAACGTGCTCTTCTACTCGAGCTGATCCTGACCTTTTACCCCAGCCCAGCGCCACCCTTTTGCCCATTTTTCCGCAATCAATTGGGTCGGTCTCGGGTCAACCCCACCCCTCTCCCCCCATCCCAGTCTGAGTCAAGGGGGAAGACCCCGTCAAATCAACACA